>OY757016.1:77804190-77837654 GCA_963580285.1 Lucinisca nassula
ATCTGTTGCATCTGGAGCATATATTCGTTATCATAATCAACAAGCACCTGACCTTTGAGAGCATCCTTGCTGACTGTCAACATGGTTTCCGAAGTCAAAAGTCTTGAGAAACTCACCTAGATCAATTGTACCATGACACTTTGAGCAATCTGGTTGGGACCATAAATTAACCGGCTTGATCACTTCGCCAAGGCCTTTGACAAGGTACCTGTCAGGAGGCTATTTTATAAACTGGAATACAATGGATAAGAGGATTCATAAATAGGTGGATTAATTCATGGCTCTCTGGGCGCTCACAATAAGTTGTACTTGATGGCCAAGGTCTGATCCAGTCCCTGTTGTATTTGGTGTCCCCCAAGGTTCAGTCCTTTAACCGGTCCTTTCCTATATTCATTACAGATCTCCCTGATAATATCGTTTGTTTGCCGATGATAGTATCGTATTCTCCTTCTGACTGTCTTATTTTACAAGATGAGCTAGATCGACTAGCACAGTTGGGGACGCCGTTTGGCAGATTGAGTTCAATGTGACCAAAAGTCATGTAATGACGGTGTCACGACACCTTCCGGACAAGCAAATTAAGTTTGATTATACACTATACCAGCACATTTTGGAGCAGGTCCAGTCCGCCGAATATCTTGGTATCACCATCACTGACGATCTTGATTGGGATCAAAATATTTCAGAGATAATATCTAAAGCCGGTAGGACATTTGGATTTCTCAGACGTCATTTGGCGTTTGTACACTTTAAAAAAATAATGGAAACATTACACAAAAACTGGTGGCAGCTGGACTGCCACCAGTTTTGGTGTAAGTCATCTTCATTGTACGCTCGGTAACTTTTCGCCGAATAGCCGGCTATAATTCCAAATAAATGGTGTATTTACGTACATGAAAATCGAAGGAAAGTTTACACCATAGTGTAACTGATCTTCATTACCGGTGTAAATGTACCATATTTTTTTTGAAGGAAACGTTTCCGGGTGTAATGTTTCCTTCATTCGCTCGGTGTAACATTACACCAATAATTAAGAATGGCTACACTACAGTGCACATTTGTGTAGTGTAATTATTTATTTATTAGCTCACCAGAGCCGAAGGCTCCGGGGGAGCTTATAGTATAGGCATTGATCCGCCGTCCGTCGTCCGCGTCCGCGTCCGCGTCCGCGTCTGCGTCAACATTTTCAAATGACTTCTCCTCAGAAACTTCTGGGCCAATTGAAACCAAATTACATGTGGAGTCTCTATGGGAAGGGGGAACGAAAGTTTGTTCGGGAGGACTGGGTCACATGACCAAGTAGGCCGCCATGCCCATATATGGTAAAAACCTTTAAAAATCTTCTTCTCAAGAACCGAACAGACGATGATCTGGAAACTTGGTATGCAGTATCGGGGACTCGGGCCCTATCAAGTTTGTTCAAATGATGACCTTTGGTTGACCTTGACCTGTTTTACGTCAAGGTCAAATTTGGTCACTTAGACATTTGTATGGAAAAATGGCAAAACAGTGGATTTTTCTGATTGTATGTTAGCTAGTGGCATCAGAAATGGTATTTGCAATCAGCTGAATGGAAGTTTATCAGTTTCAGAGGTCAAGGTCATTTACCGACCTTTGTCCAGGACGGCTCAGATTCAGTATTTTTATCTTCTTCTTCACTTAAACTACTCGGCCAATTGAAACCAAATTACATGTGGAGCCTCTATGGAATGGGGGAACGAAAGTTTATTCATGAGGACTGGGTCACATGACCAATATGGCCGCCATGCCCATATATGGTAAAAACCTTTAAAAATCTTCTTCTCAAGAACCGAATGGCCGATGATCTGGAAACTTGGTATGCAGCATCAGGGACTCTGGCCCTCCCAAGTTTGTTCAAATGATGACCTTTGGTTGACCTTGACCTGTTTTATGTCAAGGTCAAACTTGGTCACTTAGACATTTGTATGGAAAAATGGCAAAGTAGTGGATATTTCTGATTGCCTGGTAGGCTGTGACATCAAAAATGATATTTGCAGTTAGCTGAAAGGAAGTTTATTAATTCCAAAGGTCAAGGTCATTACTGACCTTTGTCTTGGATGGCTCAGTTTCAGTATTTTTATCTTCTTCTCCAGTAAAAGAGCAGTGCTGATTGAAACCAAAATACATGTAAAGCATCTGTGGGGGTGAGGCAGTTAAACATTATTCTTGGTATTGTTGTCACATGACCAAGATGGGCACCTTGCCTATATATGGTATAAACCACATGACCTCTGGTGAGCGTAGTGGCCCATGGGCCTCTTGTTTTTGTTTTTCTTTTAGCATACTTTGATACCCCTTTCATAAGGTACCTTTGATACACTTCTTATAGGGCATCATATACCATTTTTCAATGGTAATGTTAGAGCTTCCGTAAAATGCTGGTGTAAAAGTTTGCACTTTCCATTCGACTTTGTATAAATTCTTTATTAAACAGAAATTGAGTTTATACTGAAATGGAGTTTACCTCATTTTAATCTGATTTAGCAGGATTTTGAATGAAACAACCCTATTGTCAATATTAATAATTATATAATTTGTATGCTATTTATGCCGTTTTGAGCTATATGAAACGAAAGAGGAACAAAATAACATACATGTATGTGGTACTTATAACTCATCTTATACGACTAGCTACACGATTCGACAAGAAACGTTAACTTACGTTACGGCGATGAAACAAAACACCAGTATTGGGTGCAGCAAAGCACCGATAAGCTGGAGAGATAACACTTTCAAAGTGTAATTACTTTCTTACACTGAACATAACAAAACATTATCCATTATTTGAAGAAATATTACACCGATATTTAGTTACACTGAAAAATGTGTAATGTTCACAGTTACACCGCCCTTCAAAAAATGTTACCCTGTAGTATAACTAAAAATACCCTATTTAGTAGCAAACCTTACACCATAAATAGTGTAATTATTTCAAACACCGATTGATACGAAACGTCACACTTTTCTTGCAGAATTGTTACACCAAGCACTACATTCGCAGCGCTACACCAAATTTTGAGTAAACTATACAAGTTATCGTTAAATTGTTACTCAAAGTTACATTTTACACCCAAAATGGTGTATGGTTCGAATTCACACTGACTGACTGACTGTTGTTTTTAAGGTAACCTGGCGCCAAGGGCACATAGGGGCTACCCCCAGTTCGCCATCTGGGATAAGTTGTAGGTACTGCTCCTTTCCCTAGGCTGCCAATATGCTGACTCCTGTTTGCTTGACAGTTATCAGCTAGCCGATTGGGAGTTAGGTGACTTCTTTCGCGGAGGATGTGAGAAGTAGGTCAATCCCACCTCCCACATTCCCCGCTCAAGATGTCATGTAGGCACAGAACGCACCCAATGTTAAGCGTTTGTCCTGTACAATGGGCAGTCCTCTGGCGGGGTTTGAATTTTGAATGCAAATGCAGACCAAAGGTCGGGCTCTAGAATGTGGTGACACGTTGCCAGTTCCGGCTGCAAAATGTGTCAGTACACAGCCCTTTGTCGGACCGAGGAAAAAAGCTTCTCATGCATTATCGGTTTTGGCTTCCATTAGTCTCTACCCCCACCCCTGCCATGGTAGAGAAAACGCCTATGGACACGGTGCTTGTTAAAGGATGATAATGCATGTAATTTTGAATTTTGAACGGCGGCCAAAAGTGAGCCAGGAAGGGTTACTATTAGACCAGCCAATTTCGGCTATTGCAAAATGTCCTAGTACCCGTGCTCTACCACCCTGAAGACACTCCTATGCTTTAAGTCTACCCCCCCCCCCCCAGGTCTCTACGATGGTAATCTTGGTAGTATCATGTACTACTGGCCCCTAACTGCGTTGTGTTGGGGTGTCATGCTTTGGTGTTTTGGTTGTTGCTTTTCTCTTAGTTTGTGGTTAATCCAGCCAATCAGTGTGCAGTGAGTGACCTCTATCGCGGAGGATGCGAAAGGAGGTCAATCCTATTTTGGTTCTTAGCTTTTGTAGTCTATGAAAAGGTGATGCTTTCGTCGACGTAGGATGTCGAGCTCTTATAAAATCTTAAGTGGGTCAATTGGGACCGGACCGCCATGTTTGCATATCATTATCTCATCCTACGTGAAGGAAGATATCATAGTAGGCGTATATGGGTTGTAATGCAGTATCGAATAATTCTGATTGTGTGTGGTAATGTTGTATCCCTCTTTTGTTCAGGATCAATGTGGTTAGGCTTATAGTGTTTACGCATAGGTGTGACTTCTTAGTGGTGAAAAGTTATGTAGTTTGGCAAAAGGCGAGTATGCGGCTAACCAGCCATTGTGTAATTTCGCTTTTATTTCTTTTTGAACGGTCGGTCTAAAAGGCTTTTTTAAGGGTCTTCCTGTGTCCAAATCCCTATCAAATTTGGTCTTTACCGTTGCCCCGCCTATTAAATTGTTCTGTATTTGACCTATTCCAGAAATGTATGCTCCCTTCTGACAGCCATGCTGTCTTCGCTTCGCATATTTCCGGGTTTCATCAGGAGGGTGTCCCCAAGGGAGCCTCAACGAGGCAGACTTCTGGGCACCCAGCTGTTGACTTCTCGGTAGGTGTCCTACACAAGGTATGGTGGGGTTCCCCGTCAAGGATCCCCGTGTGCCTGCAAGAGAAATTATGATTAGTGTATATTGGAGTTAGGGTTAGGGTTATGGGTTAGGGTTACATAAGCCTAAGTTTAGACTTGTCTATCACCGATGTGTTGCGTCGGCGGAGCACTCATAAGTGCAAAGCAAATGAGCCGCAACCACAGCGCCCCGCTTCGGCTCAACCGGCTCTAGTCCAAATAAGAATGTGTTGGTTTTGTGTTCCCCCCCGCACCCATGCAACCGGGGACCCCGGGCCACCGTCCCGGAAACGGCCAGTCCGCCCAAGGTGGGGGAATCATGTCTCCAGGGGCACCAGCCCGAAGCCCCCAGGTGCACGGAGAGGTAGAAATATGAGAATGGGACCTATATGTATGGGTTGGGTGGCATAAGCAGCACTGTTAAATTCTTAGTAAAAATAATTCACCTGTTCGCGACGGCGCAGGCCAGAAGCATAATGCGGTCACGGTCTGATTCGGAAAGTGCCCCCACCTAGGTTGCAACCAGCCCATGCCCCAATAAGCACGTGATCACGACCAGGCGCAATTATTGATTTAAATAATTTATTTAGAGAGAAACTTATATGTATCCGTACCCGACACGCCTGTCTCGCCTGGAGCCAGGAGCATGTGGCGGAAACCAATGTCCAAACATCACGCACCCAGCAACGACGATCGAGCGCCCGCGGCCAGTGAGAGGCCGGTGGGTTGGTTAAGCCCCCGCCCCTGGTTATGGAATAAAGCACAGGGAACCAGATTGCCTTCCGCAGTCAGTAACCTAACGTTAGCAGCATTGGTTGGCTCTCTGATTGAAGCCTAGAGCCTTAGTCCCACGCCCAGCATAATTAGATAGTGAAACTTCCTTATTGCGATGATTGAATTAAAGACTGGTTATGGAACAAGGCACAGGGAACCAGATTGCCTTCCGCAGTCAGTAACCTAACGTTAGCAGCATAGGTTGACTCTCTGATTGAAACCTAGAAACGTTAGTCCCACGCCCAGCATATTTAGATTGAAAGATTCATATTGCTTTATGATCTAGTTTAGAGAGTGGGGGAATCCTGTCTCCGGACACCCTCCCCCGAGTCCCTGGGGGCAAGGATATATGGTGTTATTGGAATAGGGCCAGGTGGTTATTGGAGGCTGTGTCTGTAAGAGAAAGAAACATGCAGTATTAATGATCGCTGCATGAAAGGATTCCAGCGCTGGTAGAGAAATAAACTTGGATTAGTATTACATGGTTACTCTTTTATACTGCAGCTGTCTATATTTTATCGAATAACTCAGTGTCTTTCAAGAAAGTAATGATTGCCTCAACTATCTGAGGCTTAATGTTTCGTTGGGGGGGGGGGGGGGGGGGTTAAGTAGGTCTTGTTCATCAAATGTGTTTTATCCCAATATAAACAGTGCAGCTTTTAATTTCTGTCTGGGTTCTACATTTCCTTCACAGTGGAAAAGGATATGTTTGATGTCATTTTGTTCATCGTTATCACATCTGTTACATTTGATGTGGTTTTGATTAAATACACAATGGGTCCCTAGTTTACTATGGTTTAGACGCAAACGAGTGTAAACTGCGTCATGTTTTCGGTTATCGCTGTAATGGGTGATAGTATTTTAACCTTAGGTTCACATCTATGGTAGGAACGACCTTTGCTTTGTGGGTTGTCCCATAAATTTTGCCATTTTGTAATAATGGCTTGGTTAATTACCGGGTATATTTCTGTTTTGGTTGGTAGGGTCTGATCGTTTTTACCGTTTGTCATTGCTGATTTGGCACTTGAGTCTGCCATTTTATTACCTGGGATATCTACATGGGATGGAATCCATTCCAGGTAGATATTGTTGCCTTTGTCTTTAGCTGAGTCTAAGAGTAGAAGTATTTTGTTTATTTTATCTGGTCTTGTTTTTGATTGGCCAGATTGGAGGGCTTGTATTGAGCTGAGGGAGTCTGTAAGTATGACTGCCTCCGGGATGTTGTTATCGATGATCCATTTAATTGCATGTTCTATTGCTATCAATCCAATAGTAAATATCGGCAGGCTCGGATTGATTTTGAGATCGATATTCAAGTTTTCATCAGGGACCGAAACTGCTGCTCCTGCTGTTTGTTTTTCAATATCTTTGCTGCCATCCGTATATATCTGTAATCTACCCCTATGATTTTTTCTATATAGTTAATACTACTTTGTTTCATAATTTTTATGTCATTTTCGCCTTTTTTTTCCAATGATGTCCTTGATTGTACAGGAGGGTGGGTTGTGCTTTAAGTCACACTTGTTTCTATAATGGGGTGGTTCGATGTCCTTAGGTATGTTCAGCTCAGCTATGAGCTTCTGAACTGTAACGGAGTATGGTCGGTATTGGTGTGCCTTTTTAGCACCCATGTTCCCCAATGAGGTCATTTACGGGCAAATTTTTACCCAATGGCGAAGAACGTGCCCAGTATTTTAGGATTAATTCCTCTCTTCTTAAATGGAGTGGTTTTATGCCACATTCTACTTCGAGTGCATTAATCGGGGTGGATATAAATGCCCTTGTTGCAATGCGAAGGGCTTGGTTTTGTACTGTGTCGAGCTTTTTAAGTTGGGCTTGTGAGGCAGAGTTATAGGCTTGTGCGCCATAATCTAGTTTACTTAAGATGAGGGCTTTGAATAGGTTGATAAGGGTATGTTTATCAGCACCAATAGTTGTGCCCGTGACCAAACGAAGAATGTTTAGGTCCTTCTTACATTTTAGGATGAGCTGTTTTATATGCTCATCCCATCTGAGTGCTTTATCAAGGATCATCCCTAGAAAGTTTACATTGTCCACAAATTCAAGGTTTTTGCCAAATAGTTTGAGATCGAATTTGGAGGTGTCGATGTTTTTTACGACTTAAAAGTATGGCTTCAGTTTTAGTTTTGGACACCTTAAACCCCCACGCCTCAGCCCAAAATTCGATTTTTTGAGTGCTTTTTGAAGGGCATCTACGGCGCAACTGGGCGAATAATGTTTTCTCCATACTGCGCTATCGTCTGCATATTGCGACAGCTGCAGTCTTTCTTCAGGGTCGAGATTCTCTTTTAATGAAACCATGATTATATTGAAGAGAATGGGACTAATAACACTGCCCTGGGGACAGCCATTTTCTAATTTGTGCTGATTTGATGTTTCTTGTCCCACCCTTACTTGAATTTTTCGATTGTGGGGGAAATTGTGTATCCATTTGAGCATGTTTCCGTTTATGCCAAATTGCTTCAGTTTACAGATGGTTCCTGTTGACCACATGAGGTCAAAGGCTTTTTCCAGGTCTAGAAAGACGGCAGCTACTATCTTATTTTCCATAAAGGCCATATTTATCTCAGAGTCTAATCTGGTTAGTTGATCAGTGGTATATCTGTTGGGTCTAAAGCCGGATCGAGTGTCAGCCAAGTGCCCTTTGTTTTCTAAATGGGCCGTCAATCGTTTAGCAATCATGGTTTCCAATGTTTTGCAGATACACGATGTGAGTGATATAGGTCTGTATGACCCTGGATCCAGTTTATTTTTATTTGGTTTCATAATGGGTTTGATGGTGGCAAGTTTCCATTTAGGTGGGAAATCTCCTCTTTGATAGGAGATATTCAAAAGTTTCAATAGTTCCATTTTAGAGTTATCTGGTAGTTGTTTGAGCATTTCATAATGGATTGTATCCGCTCCTGGTGTTGATTCCTTTTTGGATGATAGTGCAGTTCCCAATTCAAAAAATGTGAAGGGTCGGTTTAAGTCCGAGTTGTTTTCTGTTGCCTGGGGTTCCGGGGTGTGACCAAGTCCCCTATCTTCCATAATTAATTTAACAGCATGAAATTTGGGCATATGATTTGACGATTTCGACATGTTGTCATAATGTTGTGCTAGAGCATTAGCTTTTCCTTTTTCATCGGTAATGATAGTTTTGTTTACCTCTAGGCAGGTAATATGGTCAGTAGATTTGCCCCGGAAACGGTTAATCATATTCCATACTGTTTTAGAGTTTGCCTTATGGTCTAGTTTAGATACAAAGTCACGCCATGAATTAATCTGTTTGTCCCTTTTAATGTCTCTAGCTTCATTTTTTAACCTGTTATAGTTTCGCTTTTGTTCTGGAGTTTTATTTTTAAGGTATTTCTTTCTAGCTTGTTCACGTTTTTGATAGCTATAGTAATTTCCTGATCCCACCAGGGCGGTCGGAGCGATTTTACTTTTGGTTTTGTTTTAGGAATAGTTTTCTGGCAAATTTGTTGGAGGGATTCTACAAAGTCTATTGCTATTTCCTGTGTTGGATTGTTTTCATTCATTTTTAATGTTTCTGAGCACAGAATTTTGAATTTTTCCCAATCAGCTCTTTGTAAGTTCCATTTTGGATTGTGGGCTGTCCCCAGTGCAATGAATTTTGAAAGAAATCGGAGGTAGATGGGGAGGTGATCGCTTCCACAAGTGTTGCCCAGGGTTTCCCAGATTGTACCTATGCTCAGGGCTGGATTGGCTATTGACAGGTCAGGCGACGTAGTATGTTCGGCCATCGTGAAATATGATCTGAAATGTGGCTGAAATAGTACTGACCGCACCGCTAAATTCCAGAACACCGTCTTCCGCTCATTCAGGAAGGGCAGTTGACAATCATTCATCATTCTTCATCATTCTCATTGAGTATAATAAGGCAGTTCCTTATGACGAGGTCAAGTTAAGTTTTTCCCTTTGTGTCTGATTTGGAGCTCCATAAGGAGTCATGGGCATTAAGGTCGCCTGCAAGGATGAAATTTTTGGTAGGGATAAGGTCAAGGACCTTTTGATATTCATCAGCTGTGGATTTGCTATGAGGAGGGTCATAGCAATTAAGAATAGTTATTTTATCTTTCTTCAAATATATGGTGGTGGCACAGTATTCAATGTTGGGTTGCTCAATTTTGAGGTCTAAGTTTGTAAAAGGTAAATCGTTTCTAATATATGTTAGGACTCCGCCTCCTCTGTCTATTCTATGTTTGAAGGAGGCGACTTTGTAATTTGGTATATGGGGTATTTTATTTTTCAACCAAGTTTCTTGTAGGCAAAGTAGATGGGGCTTAAGTTTTTTATCTTTCAGTTGTGACCTTAGTTCGGAAATATTGCCCATGTTACGGATGTTCCAGTTTTTGTTTTATTTATTTTCGGAAAGTCCGTTTCTAAATTAAATAGGGAGTGGGGTTTGACCATCATGAGGGGGGGGGGGGGGGGGGGGGGGGCTAGTTTTTTATCGGTCCTGTGTGTGGTTGGATCTTTCCTTCTTTTTGCCCATTCTATATAAGTTATGTTATTTTTCCTATCAATGGCAAATTTTTGTTCTAGGAAGAAGGGGCAAGATTTGGATGCCGCGCCATGTTGGCCGTAACAATTGCTACATTTCCTTATTCGCGAGTCAGTTTTATGTGTGCACTGGCTGTAATTATGGTTTCCAGCGCACACTGGACACCTAACGGGGTTACCAGGACAGGTGTTCGTACTATGCCCATGTTCCTGGCAATTATCGCAGGGGTAGACTGGATAAGATTCTGTCCTAGTTAGAAGTAGTGTGGGGGCTTCCTGAACATTGAAGGTAATTTTGACCATGTCTGTTGGTTGTTTTAGTTTGTTAGAAATTCTGTAACGGTCCTTGATGAGTTGACCATTTTGGTTAAATGACCGTTGGAATTGGGCCAGGTTAGTGTTGAAGGGGATGTTTTTAATCATCCCCGTACTAGTTGGATTGTTCTTGTTAACGGGGGCTGATTGCTGGGTAGGGGTCTTTGTAAACTTGGGGTGGTGACCATGACCCGATATTGGTTGCATGGCTGACTCCATGCCAATAATATGGAGGTTAGGATTATTGGGTACATGATTAAAGTTTCTTGCTTTGGGTAGGCTATGTTTCAGAATAGCAAAAGTGGGACCCAACAGTCCCACTTTAGGATAACTTGCTTTAATATCTGACCCCATGTGGTTTTTGAATGCCTTTGTTATGGTCTCGGCCTCTTTTGATGACAGTGGTCTTTTTTCTTCTAATGAAATTGTAAAACAGTATTGCTCCTGGTTCTGAGTGGGGCTGGCGGTGGGTTTATTATTTTTAGTTCTAGAGTTGAGGTCCTCTATGCAGGTCTGAATGAGCTCTACAAATGACCTTTCGTTTTCATTTGATACTTCATTTACTTCATTTTCAAGTGGAGATATTGGGCTTGACAGTTTGTTATTGACCCTTTTAGCAGGGGTTGACGCTTTGTGGGAATTAGAGTCGTTAAGATTTCTTTTTCTTTTGGGTACAGCAACGTTGTCCCAGTCCATGTCCGTGTCTTCATTCGCATGGTCTTTGTTGTTTGCGAGAGTTATGAAGAGTTCAGTTCTGTTTAGTATTTTAGCCTTGGGTCTTTTGGGGGTGGCTTGGTAACGCTGGGATGAGTCCTGTTTCAACGGGGTACCTTGCTGTACGTGAAGCCGAGCTGGCGTTAGGATGGCTCTCGTAGGGGCTGGTGTGGTATCAACGGGTGTGGGGACGGGTTTGATAGGTGTACCGGCGATTTTTGATAAGTCCGGCACTGTCCCGGGTTTTATCATATTTGGGTTCTCCGGGCTCTCTGATGTCAGGTCGACCACTGATGGGGCTGGTGAGGGTTCGACGGTTGTAGATACTGGTGTGGTTGGAGTACCGGCGGTTTTTCAAGGGTCCGGTACAGTCCCGGGATTTGTTACGGTTGGGCTCATTGGGCTCACCGGGCTCTCGGGTTTCGGGGGCCAGTGTCCACTTCTAAGTTTGGGAACATTGTTTCAGTAGGTCCCTTTCCCGGGGAGCTTAAAATGCAGAAGAATGTTAAGTCCGGGTCCTTATTTGGACTTGTGTCGTTGATGTGGTCACTGATCAGACCCTCTTGTCCTTGCCCAGGGATGGGATAAGAATCGGAGATAATGTTCTCCGAAGGCTGGTAATTATCCTTATGACTCCCAGACGTGTTGATGGGATTATTGTCTTGCCCAGGTGTAGGATATGTGTCCGGAAATATGTCTTCCTTTTTGTATGTAAATTTCAATAAATATTTATGTTTTGTATATGATGAAAAGAACAGTTTTCAAACTTTGGGGTTATGAAATACTTAAGAATAATTAGCTTTGTCTACATCTTGGTAATGGTCTCTCACACCTCAGGACTTAGGCACTCAACACAATAATTAAAAATTCATTCAGGTATCAAAAGGTGATAAAAGCCATCTGCTTAGAGTAATTACCCTCAAGCAGCTCATGTCACTTTCAGTTTGGACAGCAATTACCTAAATAGCCACTAAGTATTTTAATCATCTGAGCTAGGGTTTTGTTATCCAAACACCATTGTTCTTGTTGAGCTGCCAAGCTATGAGGGTGGGTAGTGTCAATCGCATTACTTTGATCTCAAAAATTTTGACTGATTCATGTATGTAATCTTTTGTTCTGCCAACTGGCTTCTCAATTAATGGGCTTCACACCTGACCAGCAAGTTTTTTTTATAAACCTGGCTCTGTCCTGACCAGTCACAATACCCCCAAAAGACCCAAGGCAAAAATAATAAACCGAACTGAACTTTTCATAACTCTCGCAAACAACAAAGACCATGCTAATGAAGACACGGACATGGACTGGGACAATGTTGCTGTACCCAAGAGAAAAAGAAACCTTAACGACTCTAACTCCCCCAAAGCGTCGACCCCTGCTAAAAGGGTCAACAACAAACCGACAAGCCCAATATCTCCACTTGAAAACACAGTAAACGAAGTATCAAATGAAAATGAAAGATCATTTGTAGAGCTCATCCAGACCTGCATAGAGGACCTCAATTCTAGAAATAAAAATGCCAAACCCACCGCCAAACCCACCGCCGCCAAACCCATCGCCAAACCCACCGCCAGCCTCACTCAGAACCAGGAGCAATATTATTTCACAATATCATTAGAAGAAAAAAGACCACTGTCATCAAAAGAGGCCGAGACCATAACAAAGGCATTCAAAAAACACATGGGGTCAGACATTAAAACAACCTATCCTAAAGTGGGACTATTGGGTCCCACTTTTGCTATCTCGAAACAAAGCTTACCCAAAGCAAGAAACTTTAATCATGTACCCAATAATCCCAACCTCCATATTAATGGCATGGAGTCAGCCATGCAACCAATAGCGGGTCATGGTCACCACCCCAAGTTTACAAAGACCCCTTCGCAGCAATCAGCCCCCGTTAACAAGAACAATCCAACCAGTACGGGGATAATTAAAAACATCCCCTTCAACACTAACCTGGCCCAATTTCAGCGGTCATTCAACCAAAATGGCCAACTCATCAAGGACCTTTACAGAATCTCGAACAAACTAAAACAACCAACAGACATGGTCAAAATTACCTTCAACGTTCAGGAAGCCCATGGCGGAGAATCCACGTGACCAAAAGAAAGGGTTCACGCGTTTTTTTAATCTCGGACCTGCCGATTCAGGTAACATTTTGTTCGATATTTTCATTATTACTGATCAGAATTTAATGAGATTTGGTGCAGATACCCCGCAAAAACATCAGAAAATCGATTCCATTGTTGAAATTGTGAACAAGCATCTAATTAAAAAGTTATTGACGAGCAACCGTTTTTTCCTTCGACAAGGGGTTCACACCTGGCCTGAATTCTTGAGAAGAATGACGAGTTATTTCCGATTTCTCGTGTTTACTTGTTAGTTCTGTTGTTCCAATATATGCACCGGGATGCTAAAAGCCTACTATGTACTGGTTTTGTGATTTAGTAGGCTTGTGTCGGAGAAAAACGGGGTTTTGTAAAAAAGAAAGGGTTCACACAAGGCTTGCTGATCTGAAAGGGTGCACACGAAAACCTATGGTTCAGCTAATTGTTCAACAGTGACCTCAGTCGTCACGCGCATTCACGTGCCTGATGCATTAAAATGGCTGAAAGTCATTTCGGTGGCTTTCTCTCTCACACACACACACAGACACGCACACGCACACACACACACACACACACACACACACACACACACACAACTTTTACACGCAGGTTTATTCAATATAATGGAATTAAGAATTTAATAGCTGTAAAAAAAGAAACATTTCATAAGAAGTATTGTGAATTTGGTCAGATGTCTGTCAAAAATAGTTTGTGGCATACTAAAAGAACCGCATTGTTGAGACGGATCTAACGAGTACTTACAAGTTGTATTTAAGAACGGCGTTTTTAGAACAAACATATGACAAAAATATATACCCCTCCCAGCCCCTTTGGGGTGCTGTTTTCAAAAAGACTTTAATATCTCTGATGGGAGCTGTGGATTGATTGTATCGATACCTGATCATTGCCTCCACTCCTATTTAGTATTGAAACGATTGAAATGGCCTGTTTAAAAAGTGGGATAATTTATCTGTGTATAAACTGTATATCGATCTGTTTTGAAAAACTTATATAATTTTCACCTTTGACGCACAAACAGTTTTATAACATTTATTTCCAGAATAATTCTTCACAATCTCCGACGTTTCGGCTTTTTAAAGCCTTTTTCACGGATTGTTCTTTCAAGCTATCACATATTTTTCCTATTCATCTTTCCACCATATTGAATGTTTTTGTTTTGCCAAACGTTGCCGCGGCGCCATGACGTTGGATTCCCGACATCATAACGTCGCAACCCTGTTTGGCGCCAAAAACCCAGGGCCAGCTGTTCAAAGCATCGGTAGTCCAACAATCCCTTTAGTGGTCATATTGTTAGCTGTTCTAAAAATATATATTGTTAGAACAGCTAACAATATGACCACTAAAGGGATTGTTGGACTACCGATGCTTTGAACAGCTGGCCCTGGGTTTTTGGCGCCAAACAGGGTTGCGACACAATTAAAAGACACAAGTGATACACACAGTAAGTAACAAACAACAACATAAATAAATCGCCACAGAAGAGCCGCCTTGGAACGGTCAGTGGAAGATTTCCACTGGGGGGCTTAAATCGATTTTACGTGGCCACAATCCTCGCCCTTACTTCCCTCGCGATTTAGACAAATAATTTGTTCAGACCGCATGAAGGCCTCCTAACTCATCAGTGCAACACCCCCGTGAACACAGAAATCAAAGAACCACAGAGGTGAGACAACGGTGAGGACTCGGCAGCAAGAAACCACTGAAATGCTGGAGCAAAAGAAAACCAACAGTTAGACTCCGATGAGCCTGACCAGAGACAGAGCATCAGGCACCAACCAACATTATCTCTTTAATTTTCAATAAGCCTTTACGTTGGAGCCGTCATAGAATCTGAGGCCTGACCCACCGGCGTGCAATTAAAGAGGGAACCCAAGCAGCGTTAGGCAGCATGAACTAAGACACTCTGGCCGATCGCCAAACAGGTGCTGCGACAAGCTATTCTTCTCTCAAGCTAACATGGATAGACATATGTGCAACAATCATGGTCAGGAGAAAACATTTACTTGCAGTACTTGTGCCAAGAAATTTCCAACAAACACTGTCCCAAAACTACACATGAAACGGGAGAAGAGGGAATGGGACTGCACCTGTGATGTGTGCAACAAAATATTTCTATCAAAGGACAAATTATGGGATCATATGGACAGTCACACAGGAACAAAAAGGCATATACATGTATGTCATACTTGTGGACAAACATTTCGTTATGCTTTCAATTTGAACCGACACAAGAATTAACATAAGTGACTCAGCTTTCTGAACAATAACATGGGGAATTTATTGCAGGATGCTACTGGATAACCAGACCAGAAGTTTTATTTTGACAGTAATTGCAGGGATAGTGCCTTTGCAACATCACGTAATAACTATGCATCAGACTGAGACCGGCCTTGGTATCCATCAAGTTTGATTAGAATCTTTGTTATCAACGTAAGGACTTAATTGGTTACTACACACTGTATGCCTAACAAAGACTCTAATCAGACTGGGCGATGGAAAGGCTGAGCTTACACTCATTCCTTCTTGTTTTTTAGCAATATAATGGTTCAACGGCTATTTGTATCGTGCAGTTGACTAGAAGTTTCTAGTCAGAATGACATTGATATCAATGATTACGGAAGCCTATATGTGACATTGTGTTTTGTCTTTTATGTGTTGATTTTGCTTTGTGTTTTGACTTTTATGCTATTTTTTTTTTTTTTTTTTTTTTAATTTCTTCTCAGATATAAAGAATAGCCTAAATTAAATTAAGGTTTGTTTGCCAGGTTGCAATAGGTTGTCATTGTACATGTATGTAGCACAAAACATAACCCTAATAGCAAATGCAAACTGTCACTGAATACAAAGTTTAAAACCTAAAGGAAAATGAAAACGATTTGGTTTTAATTTTTTTTTTTTTTTTTGTATTTTGTTTTGTCTTTTGTGAGTTTCACTTTTATTCTTTGTTTTTTTTAAAATATGCTCCCATTAAATGTGGGCAATCGCTTTTTGGTGAAAACATAATTCCAAACACAAACAAGGCAAAATAAAAAACACTTTAGTTTTTGTTTGTTTTGTAGTTTAACGACCTAGTTAACACTATTTTAGGTCAATTTTGAGCCGGCCAGTTTACCTATCCACACTTTTTCATGGCAGGCTTATTCCTAAGCGGTTAACCGGTACAGTGCATATTCTTTCGCCAGAAACTGACAGCTGCCCTTCTTGAATCAGCGGAATCGTGAGAATGGCCGTAGAAAAGATTTCATGATCAATCTACACAAAAGAATGTTGCTGAACCCGGTAGGTATGGAACCCGCGTCCTCCTGATCAGGCAGACGCACATCCAACTGAGCTACCGAGGCCGGAACATACTTTAGTCAAAACACAATACTGAAAAATCAAAACGCAAAAGTCGAAGCATAAAAATACTTTCTTTTTTTCTGGTGTTTCCTGAAATAACCTTAAATGTTGAATCACACTTGATGGATACAAAGGCTGGTCTCATGTCTGGTACATAATTATTACGTGATTTTGCGGAGGCACTCTCCCTGCTATCTCAAGCTTTATATAACTGTCAAAATAAAACTTCTTGTCTGGTTTACCAGTAGCATCCTGCTGTAAATTCCCAATGTTATTGTTCAGAAAGCTGAGTCACTTATGTGAATTCCTGTGTCGGTTCAAATTGAATGCATAACGAAATGTTTGCCCACACGTATGACATATATGCTTTTTTGTTCCTGTGTGACTGTGCATATGATCCTGTTATTTGTCCTTTGATAGGAATGTTTTGTTGCATACATCACAGGTGCAGTCCCATTCCCTCTTTTCCCTGTTGCATGTGTCTTTTTAGGTCAGCGTTTGTTGCAAATTTCTTGGCACAGGTACTGCAAGTAAATGTTTTCTACTAACCATGATTGTTGCACTTATGTCTGTCCATGTTAGCTTGAGAATAATTGCTTGCCGCAATACCTGTTTGGCGATCAGAATCAGAATCAGAATTGTTACTGGTGACACGTCGAATGACATTCATACACCAGGACCTGTGATGTGGGAAGTTAGTCCCTAGCTCTCACCAAAGAGGTAAATTTAGCTAAACAATCATCAGCACCTTCAGCTGTCGAAATAATCGAATCGGGAAGGGCATTCCAATCTCTAATGGTTCTGGGGAAGAACGACTCTTTATAAATGTCAGTTCTTGCGCTTAGGGTCTAAAACGCCAACGAGTGGTGATTTCTACAGTGTCTAGCTGGGGGAACATGGTCATCTGTTGGAATGCTGGCAGCACTCTTTAGACCTTTGTATAAAAGGATTAGCCTACTGTCTTTTCTCCTTTTCTTGAGAGACCCCCATTTTAATTTTCCAAGTATTCCAGTCATGCTCCCAGTTTCAAAGCAGTAATTGCCTATTACAAATCTAGCAGCTCTATTCTGAACTTTCTCAATTTCATCGTTAAGGACCACTCCACTGGGATCCCAGATACAACTACCATATTCCAAAATTGGGCGAACAAGACCTTTATATGCTGCCTCTTTTACATCCTGAGGGCACTGATGAAGATTTCTCCTCAGGAAACCAAGCGTTCTATTTGCCTTAGTACACATGTTGCTAATATGAGTATTCCATCTCAAGCTGTGTGAGATTGTCACTCCAAGGTATTTAATGGAGTCCACATTCTCGAGGACCGTTCCCTCTAAGGTGTAAGAAGCCTCAACTTTATTAGATCTCTTCCTAGTTATCTGGATAATATTGCATTTAACTGGCTGAAATCTCATGCCCCATTTACGTGCCCAACATCCTAATCTATGTCAGCCTAAAGTTTCAATGAGTCATCTGTATCTCTAATTTCCCGGTAACAAACACAGTCATCTGCGAACAGTCTTATTTCTGAGTCAATGTCAGTGGAAATATCATTGATGTACAGGAAGAACAAAAGTGGACCAAGAACGGTCCCTTGCGGGACTCCAGACAAAACTGGCTCACACTCCGAAGATTCACCATTAACAACAACCCGCTGTTTTCTGTAGCAAAGAAAGGAATCTATCCATTTGAGGGTCTTTCCCCCAATTCCATAACCAAATAACTTAGATTTAAGTAGTTCATGAGGAGGGGTGTCAAAAGCCTTCTCGAAGTCCAGAATAAATGTGTCCACCTGTCCCCCTTTGTCCAAGATTTTTACCCAGTCATTAATAACTGTGCTTAGCTGAGTTTCACAACTGTGCCTTTTCCTAAATGCATGTTGTCTGTCTGACAAAAGTTTATGTTCGTCCAAGTGGGCCATGATGTTCGAGCAGACTATATGTTCCAGCAATTTACACAGAACACAAGTCAGAGACACAGGGCGATAATTACGGGCAAGAGCCTTATCTCCTTTTTTGATGAGTGGACAGATGTTTGCTAAGAGCCATTCTTTGGGGATTTCACCCGTATCAAGAGACTGTTGAAACAAGTGTGCAAAACTGGACCCAACTCATTTGCTAGTTCCTTCAGGACTCTAGGATGAAGCTCATCAGGTCTTAAGGCCTTACTGGGGTTTAAGCCTTGAAGTAATTTGATCACTCCTGCAGCTGTCACAACAATATTATTCATGAATGGGGCCGATCTTCCAGTCAATGGAACCTCCGTGAACTCAGTTTTATTAAACGCATCATTGAATTGACCAACTAGTTCCTCTGCCCTTTCAGAGTCTGATTCAGCAACCCCGTCCCCTCCTCTTTTATTAAGGGGCGGGATACCATGCCTGTCTTTCTTCTGGCTATTAATATATCTGTAGAAGTCTCTGGGATTTGCCTTTACATCACCTACCAAGTTATTCACATACAAATCATGCTGATTTTTTTTATATCAGTCTTGATTTCACGTCTCAAGTTTTCAAATTTTGTCCGGAGTTTACCACTTCCCGTCTTTTTGGCCTTTGCATGAATCTTATTCCTTCTGCGAATTTTCCTTCTTATCTCTGTAGTGATCCAGGGAATAGAAGATACAGACCTACTAGTTTTTGAGGGCATATGATTTTCGGCCGAAGTATGAATGAAAGAAGTTATCAAATCAAAATTCTCCTGTACAGACCGAGCATCTGAGTGACCATTAAAGTAATTCTCCTTTGCAAATCTGAGTGCATCCTTCCTCATAGTTTCATAGTCACCTTTCTGATATGAGAACACCTTCCTCCGAGGTTTCTTTATTGGTGGGATGTGAATGTTTAAATATCCGGAGACAACATCGTGGTCACTTAGTTTATCTGGGGAATGAATGTCTTCAATTGTCCTGGCAAAGTCGTAAGGATTAGATCCAATGTGTTCTTATCACGAGTGGGGAAGTTAACAATTTGTTCAAGACCATGATCGTTCATAATGTCAATTAATATTTGTCCTTCCGACTGACTCAGCATTGTGCCTTGTTTGCTGAGCCTGTCGGGCCAAGCAATGTCTCTGAAGTTGAGGTCACCTAGAAAATGTACAGCAGGTAGTTTTTTACCCTTATGCTGCAATTTAATGCAATCCCGTTGGTCTTTAAACGACTGGAAGTTTTCGATTGTACCATTTGGTGGTCGATACCAACTTGCTACGAAGTGGGAAGTTTTATTTGCAAAAACCTTAACCCAGACCGATTCGGTGTCATTTTCAAGTTCCATAAACGGCATGTGAGGGATGTCTCTATGAATGAGCAACATCACCCCACCGCCATGAGAGTTCCTATCTTTTCTGTACACACAGTACTGACAATTTTCAGGGAAAAGCTCAGATGTAGTAATTGAACTGTCAATTTTTGTTTCCTGAACAGCAACATCATGATGTTGAGATGTATCGAGGAAAGCTAAAAGTTCAAGAATTTTACCTCTAATTCCATTTATGTTTATACTGCAAAGTTTCTAACCTTTCACAAAATTTGACTTAGTTTCATCAGCAGTCGAAGATTTGCCTCTCTTATCCTCTGACAGAGGTTCAAACCTGTTTAGCTTACTCAGTTCTACATATTCATCAAAGAAGGAGTCTGAAAAGTTACAGACCTCACATTTTGGACATATCCAGTGGCAGCTTGAATTTACCAATGTGCAATATTCTGCATTTGAAATGAAGGAGCAGTCAGTGTGTATCCACATTTCACATTGATCACACTGAACGGCTTTGTGGCCATTAAGGACAGCACCACTGCAAAGACCACAGTCAGCTTTGCAGTCTTTGCAATACCAAGTTCCAGCTCTAGATTCAATTTCTAACAATTGACTGTTATCCAAATCAGAACATGAGGAGTGAAAGCGTTTGTTACAGTCCTCACATTCTATCCATTTCTCGGAACCTTTGCAATATTTTTTTGCAGAGTCCGCAGCGAAACCTTGGGCCGGGGTTAGTTTCAATGTCTCCGGCCAAGATTAGAAGTAAAGCCAATTTGTAACGCGCGACGACTTGAAGTTTCGCAAGCCCTCCGAACACCTTCTGTTCCCATTCTTCCTTGTAAATGCCAAGTACTGGGGAATTTTACTACTACTCTCCTTAATTGTAATCTTGCGATCGGCCAGAATGCCTTAGTTCATGCTGCCTAATGCTGCTTGGGTTTGTCAACACCTCGTTACAGTGGCGACAAATTTATGGCCGAGCAGATGACATAGTTCTGAAACAAATATACATGAACAAATGTATTATGTGTCGGAGTCATCAGAAGCAGTTTGATAAAAATGAAAAAAACTATGAAAAAATAATTGTATAAGTTTAAAAAAAAAACATCAATTTTACATCGAGATGCAGTTAATACACAGATAAATTATCCCACTTTTTAAACAGGCCATTCAATCGTTTTAATACTCAAGTCTTTTGAAACTAGGTACTCCATCAAAGGGGCTCGGTGGGGTATACATTTGTTGTCATATGTTTGTTCTAAAAATGCCGTGTCTTAGATTAAAATTGTAAGTACTCGTTAGATCCACCTCAACAATGCTGTTCTTTTAGGATTCCACAAACTATGTTTTGACAGAAATCTGACCAAATTCACAATACTTCCAATGAAATGTTTCTTTTTACAGCTTTTAAATTCTTAAATTCCACTATATTGAATATGCCTGCGTGCGTGTAAATGTTCTGGGTGTTTGTGTAAGAGAGAGAGAGAGAGAGAGAGAGAGAGAGAGAGAGAGAGAGAGAGAGAGAGAGAGAGATTGCTACCTTAAAACAGATATCATCTTGCTATTAATAGGATTCTGCGTGTAGATAAAATTTCAAGTCCCTTAATATACCACCGAAATGACTTTCAGCCATTTTTTATGCATCAGGCACGTGAATGCGCGTGACGACTGACGTCACTGGTGAACAATAAGCCGAACCACAGATTTTCGTGTGCACTCTTTCAGATCAGCAAGTTTGTGTGAACCCTTTCTTTTTCACAAAACCCCGTTTTTCTCCGACACAAACATACCAAATCACAAAACCAATACATATTAGGCTTTTAGCATGCCGGTGCGTATATTGGAACAACAGAACTAGCAAGTAAACACGGGAAATTGGAAATAATTCGTTATTTTTCTCAAGAATCCATGCCAGGTGTGAACCCCTTGTCGAAGGAAAAAACGGTTGCTCGTCAATAACTTTTAAACTAGACGTTTGTTCACGATTTCAAAAACAGAATCGATTTTCTGATGTTTTTGCGGGGTATCTGCCCCAAATCCCATTTAATTCGGACAAGTAATAATGAAAATATCGAACAAAATGTTACCTGAATCGACAGGTCCGCCATTAAAAAACGCGTGAACCCTTTCATTTGGTCACGTGGATTCTCCGCCGTCCTTTGTGCGCTGGAAATCATAATTACAGCCAGTGCACGCATAAAACTGAATCGCGATTAAGGAAATGTAGCAATTGCTACGGTCAACATGGAGCGGCTTCCAAATCGTGCCCCTTCTTCTTGGAACAGAAATATGCCATTGATAGGAAAAATAACATAACTTACATAGAATGGGCAAAAAGAAGGAAAGATCCAACAACACACAGGACCGATAAAAAACTAGCCCCCCTCATGATGATCAAACCCCGCTCCCTCTTTAATTTAGAAACGGACTTTCCGAAAATAAATAAAACTAAAAATGCCGAACAACCAGCAACTGGACCTGACATGACGAAAACCATCACACTACAACAATTAAAACACATATTAACAGACATCTTACACACAAACACATCCAATATGAGTAAAAAGCAGAAAGAAAGTGTAGTATCAAACATCATAGAGAAGCATGTGGATGAAAGAGATAACACCCCCCCCCCCCCTCATACAGACCCATAACCTGCCCCCAGCTCCCTTTAAACCAAATGTACCGAGGTAAGCTCCTCAAAATACAGGAACTGCCTCATCCAACCAAGTTAGAAGGCCCGATCCTATAAATACAAATGCCAACACAATTGTTGCCCAGCAAAAAACCAGACGACCAAATAACTCCTTACCTAAGGCAACGTACCATAGTAACAATATTTATACGTTACTATCACAAGAGACCTCCGGTAGACACTAATACCCCCGCCATTGCCCCACGACTACAGCAACGGCTTCACACACGCGGCTGTAACAACAACTTCTGACCTTGAATTGGTACAATGGAACATCCGTAACATGGGCAATATTTCCGAACTTAGGTCACAACTGGAAGATAAAAAACTTAAGCCCCATCTACTTTGCCTACAAGAAACGTGGTTGAAAAATAAAATACCCCACATACCCAATTACAAAGTCGCCTCCTTCAAACAAAGAATAGACAGAGGAGGCGGAGTCCTAACATATATTAGAAACGATTTACCTTTCACAAACTTAGACCTTAAAATTGAGCAACCCAACCTTGAATACTGTGTCACCACCATATATTTAGAAAAAGACAAAATAACTATCCTTAATTGCTATGACCCTCCTCAAAGCGGGTCCACGGCTGATGAATATCAAAAGGTCCTTGACCTTATCCCTACCAAAAATTTCATCCTTGTAGGCGACTTTAATGCCCATGACTCCTTATGGAGCTCCAAATCAAACACAAAGGGAAAAATCTTACTTGACCTCGTCATAAATAACTGCCTTATTATACTCAATGAGAATGATGAAGCCACGATGGCAGAATATACTACATCGCCTGACCTGTCAATAGCCACTCCAGCCCTGAGCATAGGTACAATCTGGGAAACCCTGGGCAACACTTGTGGAAGCGATCACCTCCCCATCTACCTCCGATTTCTTTCAAAATTCAATGCACTGGGGACAGCCCAATATCCAAAATGGAACTTACAAAAAGTTCAAAATTCTGTGCGCAGAAACATTAAAAATAAACGAAAACAATCCAACACAGGAAATAGCAACAGACTTTGTAGAATCCCTCCAACAAATTTGTCAGAAAACTATTCCTAAAACAAAACCAAAAGTAAAATCGCTCCGACCGCCCTGGTGGGATCAGGAAATTACTATAGCTATCAAAAAACGTGAACAAGCTAGAAAGAAATACCTTAAAAATAAAAATCCAGAACAAAAACGAAACTATAACAGGTTAAAAAATGAAGCAAGAGACATTAAAAGGGACAAACAGATTATTCATGGCGTGACTTTGTATCTAAACTAGACCATAAGGCAAACTCCAAAACAGTTTGGAATATGATTAACCGCTTCCGGGGCAAACCAACTGACCATATTACCTGCCTAGAGGTAAACAAAACAATCATTACCGATGAAAAAGAAAAAGCTAATGCTCTAGCACAACATTATGACAACATGTCGAAATCGTCAAATCATATGCCCAAATTTCAAGCTGTTAAAATAATTATGGAAGACAGGCGACTTGGTCACATCCCGGAACCCCAGGCAACAGAAAATAACTCGGACTTAAACCGACCCTTCACATTTTTTGAACTGGGAACTGCACTATCATCCAAAAAGGAATCAACACCAGGAGCGGACACAATCCATTATGAAATGCTCGAACAACTACCCGATAACTCCAAAATGGAACTATTGAAACTTATGAATATCTCCTATCAAAGAGGAGAACTCCCACCCGAATGGAAACTCGCCACCATCATACCTATTATGAAACCAAATAAAAATAAATTGGAACCAGGGTCATACAGACCTATATCACTTACATCGTGTATCTGTAAAACAATGGAAACCATGATTGCTAAACGATTGACGGCCCATTTAGAAAACAAAGGGCACCTGGCTGACACTCAATCCGGTTTTAGACCCAACAGATCTACCACTGATCAACTAACCAGATTAGACTCTGAGATAAATATGGCCTTTATGGAAAATAAGATAGTAGCTGCCGTCTTTCTAGGCCTGGAAAAAGCCTTTGACCTCATGTGGTCAACAGGAACCATCTGTAAACTGAAACAATTTGGCATAAACGGAAACATGCTCAAATGGATACACAATTTCCTCCACAATCGAAAAATTCAAGTAAGGGTGGGACAAGAAACATCAACTCAGCACAAATTAGAAAATGGCTGTCCCCAGGGCAGTGTTATTAGTCCCATTCTCTTCAATATAATCATGGTTTCACTGAAAGAGAATCTCGACCCTGAAGAAAGACTGCAGCTGTCGCAATTTGCAGACGATAGCGCAATATGGAGAAAACATTATTCACCCAGTTGCGCCGTAGATGCCCTTCAAAAAACACTCAAAAAAATCGAATTTTGGGCTGAGGCGTGGGGGTTTAAGGTGTCCAACACTAAAACTAAAACCATACTTTTTAGACGTAAAAAGAATATCGACACCTCCAAATTCGATCTCAAACTTATTGGCAAAAAGCTTGAATTTGTGGACAATGTAAACTTTCTAGGGATGATCCTTGATAGAGCACTCAGATGGGATGAGCACATAAAACAGCTCATCCAGAAATGTAAGAAGGACCTGAACATTCTTCGTTTGGTCACGGGCACAACTTTTGGTGCTGATAAGAATACCCTTATCAACCTATACAAAGCCCTCATCTTAAGTAAACTAGATTATGGCGCACAAGCCTATAACTCTGCCTCACAAGCCCAACTTAAAAAGCTCGACACAGTACAAAACCAAGCCCTTCGCATTGCAACAAGGGCATTTATATCCACCCCGATTAATGCACTCGAAGTAGAATGTGGCATAAAACCACTCCATTTAAGAAGAGAGGAATTAATCCTAAAATATTGGGCACGTTCCTCGCCTTTGGGTAAAAATCTGCCTGTAAATGACCTCATTGGGGAACATGGGTGCTAAACTACTAAAAAGGCACATCAATACCGACCATACTCCGTTACAGTTCAGAAGCTCATAGCTGAGCTGAACATACCTAAGGATATCGAACCACCCCATTATAGAAACAAGTGTGACTTAAAGCACAACCCCCCCCCCCCCTCCTGTACAATCAAGGACATCATTAGGAAAAAGGCGAAAATGACATAACATTCATGAAACAAACTAGTATAAACTATATAGAAAAAAAACATAGGGGTAGATTACAGATATATACAGATGGCAGCAAAGATATTGAAAAACAAACAGCAGGAGCAGCAGTTTCGGTCCTTGATGAAAACGTGAATATCGAACTCAAAACCAATCCGAGCCTGTCTATATTTACTATTGAACTGATAGCAATAGAACATGCCATTAAATGGATCATCGATAATCACATCCCGGAGGCAGTCATACTTACAGACTCCCTCAGCTCAATACAAGCCCTCCAATCTGGCCAATCAAAAACAAGACCAGATAAAATAAACAAAATACTTCTACTCTTAGACTCAGCCAAAGACAAAGGCAACAATATCTACCTGGAATGGATTCCTTCCCATGTAGATATCTCAGGTAATGAAATGGCAGACTCCAGTGCCAAATCAGCAATGACAAACGGTAAAAACGATCAGACCTTACCGACCAAAACAGAAATATACCCGGCAATTAACCGGGCAATTATGACAAAATGGCAAAAATTATGGGACAACCCACAAAGTAAAGGTCGCTTCTACCATAGACTGGAACCTAAGGTTAAAAATACTACTACCCATTACAGCGATAAACGAAAACATGACGCAGTTTACACACGTTTGCGTCTAAACCATAGTAAACTAGGGACCCATTGTGTATTTAATCAAAACCACATCAAATGTAATAGATGTGATAAAGATGAACAAAATAACATCAAACATATCCTTTTTCACTGTGAAGGAAATATAGAACCCAGACAGGAATTAAAAGCTGCACTGTTTATATTGGGATACAACACTTTTGATGAACAAGATCTACTTAACCCCCCACGCAACATTAGACCTCAGATAGTCGAGGCAATCATTACATTTTTGAAAGACACTGAGTTATTCGATAAAATATAGACAGCTGCAGTATAAAAGAGTAACCATGTAATACTAATCCAAGTTTATTTCTCTTCCAGCGCTGGAATCCTTTCATGCAGCGATCATTAATACTGCATGTTTCTTTCTATTACAGGCACAGCCTCCAATAACCACCTGGCCCTAACCCAATAACACCATATATCCTTGCCCCCAGGGACTCGAGGGGAGGTTAGATCATAAAGCAATATGAATCTCTCAATCTAATTATGCTGGGCGTGGGACTAAGGTTTCTAGGTTTCGATCAGAGAGCCAACCAATGCTGCTAACGTTAGGTTACTGACTGCGGGAGGCAATCTGGTTCCCTGTGCCTTGTTCCATAACCAGTCTTTAATTACATGTAGATGCCCAGAACTGTGTCCAGGACATCCTGAATGCATTGGGTTTGCACATCCGTATATGCCAAAAGTGCTTGTATGTAGTTTGGCGTGTGCGGATTTGTGGACCTATATATTCCTGTTCAGGCGCACTGGTCGCTATGGCTGTGTGTGCCGGAAAATGATTTATATTCATTGGTTCTCTCGATTTTGGCAGGCAGTTTCATCTGTGTGTCTGGGTCGGGAGAATCAACTGAAGTAGCATATAAGTTTCTCTCTAAACAAATCATTCAAATCAAAAATTGCGCTTGGTCGTGATCGCGTGCTTGCTGGGGCATTGGCTGGTTGCAACCTAGGTGGGGCACTTTCCCAATCAGACCGTGACCGCGTTGTGCTTCTGGCCTGCGCCGTCGCGAACAGGTGAATTATCTTTACTAAGAATTTAACAGTGCTGCTTATGCTGCCCAACCCATAGATATAGGCCCCATTCTCATATTTCTGCCTCTCCGTGCACCTGGGGGCCTCGGGCTGGTGCCCCTGGGGGCATGATTCCCCCACTTTGGGCGGACTGGCCGTTCCCGGGGCGGTGGCCCGGGGTCCCCGGTTGCATGGGTGCGGGGGGGGGGGACACAAAACCCATAGATATAGGCCCCATTCTCATATTTCTGCCTCTCCGTGCACCTGGGGGCCACGGGCTGGTGCCCCTGGGGACATGATTCCCCCACTTTGGGCGGACTGGCCGTTCCCGGGGCGGTGGCCCTGGGTCCCCGGTTGCATGGGTGCGGGGGGGGGGGGGGAATACAAAACCCACACATTCTTATACAGTGGTTACATAAGCACTGCTTCTACCTCTTACAGACCCTACCCTACAGGACTTGGACTAGAGCCGGTTGAACCTAAGCGGGGCGCTGTGGTTGCGGCTCATTTGCTTTGCACTTATGAGTGCTCCGCCGACGCAACACATCGGTGATAGACAAGTCTAAACTTAGGCTTATGTAACCCTAACCCTAACCCTAACCCTAGCCCTAACCCTAACCCTAACCCTAACTCCAATACACACTAATCATACTTTCTTTTGCAGGTACATGGGGATCCTTGACGGGGAATCCCTCCATACCTCGTGTAGGACAGCTACCGAGAAGTCATCAGCTGGGTGCCCATAAGGCTGCCTCGTAGAGGCCCCCTTGGGGACACCCTCCTGATGAAACCCGGAGATGTGCGAAGCGAAGACAGCATGCTGTCAGAACGGAGCATACATCTCTGGAGTAGGTCAAATACAGAACAATTTAATAGGCGGGGCAACGGTAATGACCAAATTTGATAGGGATTTGGACACAGGAAGACCCTTAAAAAAGCCTTTTAGACCGACCGTTCAAAATGAAATAAAAGCGAAATTGCACAACGGCTGGTTAGCCACATACTCGCCTTTGCCAAACAACATAACTTTTCACCACTAAAAGACACGCCTATGTGTAAACATTATAATTCTAACCACACTGATCCTGAACAAAAGAGGGTTACAACACTACCACATACAATCAGTACTGATCCATATTGTATTACAATCCATATATCCCCAATATGATATCCTCCTTCACGGAGGATGAGATAATGATATGCAAATATGGCGGTCCGGTCCCAATTGACCCACTTACGAATTTATAAGAACTCGACATCCTACGTCGATGAAAGCATCACCTTTTCAGAAACTGAAAAGCTAAGAAGCAAAATAGGATTGACCTCCTTTCGCATTCTCCGCGATAGAAGTCAACAACTGCACACTGATTGGCTGAATTAACTTCAAACTAAGAGAAAAGCAACAACCAAAACATTAACATACGATATCCCAACGCGACGAAAGTAGGGGCCAGTAGTACATGGTACAACCAAGATTATCCTTGTAGAGACCTGGGGGGTAGCGACACAGCATAGGCGTGTTCTCAAGGTGGTAGAGCACGGGTACTAGGACATTTTGCAATAGCCGAAATTGGCTGGTCTAATAGTAACCCTTCCTGGCTCACTTTTGGCCGCCGTTCAAAATTCAAAATTACATGCATTATCACCCTTTAACAAGCACCGTGTCCAAGGCGTTTTCTCTACCATGGCAGGGGTGGGGGTAGAGTCTAATGGAAGCCAAAACCGATAATGCATGAGAAGCTTTTTTCCTCGGTCAGACAAGGGCTGTGTACTGACACATTTTGCAGCCGGAATTGGCAACGTGTCACCACATTCTAGAGCCCGACCATTGGTCTGCATCTGCATTCAAAATTCGAACCCCGCCAGAGGGCTGCCCATTTTACAGGACAATCGCTTAACATTGGGTGCGTTCTGTGCCTACATGACATCTTGAGCGGGGGATGTGGGAGGTGGATTGACCTACCTCTCACATCCTCCGCGAAAGAAGTCACCCAACTCCCAATCGGCTAGCTGATAACTGTCAAGCAGACAGGAGTCAGCATATTGGCAGCCTAGGGAAAAGAGCAGTACCTACAACTAATCCCAGATGGCGAACTGGGGGTAGCCCCTATGTGCCTATGGCGCCCGGTTACCTTAAAAACAACTGTCAGTCAGTCAGTCAGTCAGACCAGTCACAATCAACCTCTTCTGTGATATTGGAAACAGGATAAAATAAAACAGCAAATATTATACTGTTTTATTGTTTTATTCAGGTATGTGAAACTTACTTAATATTGCTTGATGTTATTCTTTCTTTCATCTTCCTCTTTTCATCATGTTTTGTAAATTATTTTGTTTGCTTTTGTCTTGACTTTTTTGTATTTTGTACTAACTGGCTGGCCGGCAACATTCTTTCGTAAAGATATTCAAGAGGGGTGCTTGTCAGTTTCTGGTTAATGAATGTGCTCGGTACTGGGTTACCACTTAGCATGTAAGCCTGCCCAATGTGACTGCACCGCTAAATTCCAGAACACCGTCTTCCGCTCATTCAAGAAGGGCAGTTGACAATTTCTGACATTGTACTGGGTTACTGCTGCCCAGTATGACTGAAATAATGTCAATCGGGCTGCTTGATTCCAGAATATTGTCGTCTACTCATTCAAGAAGGGCAGTTGGCAGTTTCTGGCAAAAGAATGCTTACTGTACTGTTGTACTGCTTACCATAAAGGCCTGCCCAGTGTGACTGAAATAGTGTTAAGTTGGCCGTTAAAAGTCCAGAACTTTTGCCTTAATATCATGTTTTCTTTTTTATATTGTTCAACTATATGCACTTTACATGTTCATCTGTTGTTGCAAAGTAGAAGCCTGAATATTTAATGCACAAAGAGCACAATGATGCCAAAGCGTGCGCTTCAAGATTGTAAGGATGCAAAGCTAGTTATGCATCCATACTATTGCAGCTGTGATGTGGTAGTCTGCAGTGCTTAAATGCACCACTTCTTACAAATAGAAAACAGTAAATTACAGAAATATTCACTGACAGGCTCTCTATGTAACGCCACACTATTCTGTTGGTAATGCACAATATTTTGTTTTCTGTCAAATATCATTTATTATTTGAAACTCCTGCAAGTTGTAGCATTTTCTAGAAACTGACTTGGTACAGTTCAATATTCCTAGCTTTAGAATAAAAATAATAACACATCATTCAAAATAGGCGTTGACGTACCTCTCGTTTTTAGGGCTGGCTAATCGGAGCTGAAAAGATAATCGATCATCATTCCTGTCATTGCGATTAATAATCGATTAATAATCACTGAAGATTTGGTCATAATTTTACCTGTCTGGCTTTCTGTCTGAGCATGACTCCTACCATATGCTGTACTTTGCCATATGTATTTGAACAGAATGACCTGAGCAATCAGTGTAGACCCAGATGAGACGCCGCAGAACGTGGCGTCTCATCTGGGTCTGCACTGTTTGCCACTCATACAGCTATTTTAGGCACAACTTTGGGTAACAAATTGTACTTATCAAATAATCGATTCCAAGCAAATCAGTAATGATAATCATTTTTGTAGAGTTTTTCGATTAAATGATCGATTGTCCGATTAATCGTGTCAGTCTTACTCGTTTTAGCTAAGCAATAATCCCCCACAAAATATCTGAATTTGAATAACGATTTATGTTATCAGTATTTGTTATGATAGAACAAGATCAGTCATAACAACAACAACAAGATGATAATGATAATAATAATGATGTAAAAATATTGAATAGGTAATGATGAATTTGAATAACAACAACAATGAAATGATAATGATAATAATAATAAAGATAATGATTTATGTTATTAGTAATTGTTATGATAGAACAAGATCAGTCATAACAACAACAACAAAATGGTAATGACAATAATAATGATAAAAACTGAATAAGGATGAATTTGAATAACAACAACAATGAAATGATAATAATGATAACGACAATAGTAATGATAATGATTTATGTTACTTGTTATGATAGAACAATATCAGTCATAACAACAACAACAAAATGATAATGATAATAATAATGATAAAAAAATTGAATAGGTAAGGATGGATTTGAATAACAACAACAACAGTGAAATGATAATAATAATGATAATGATTTATGTTATCAGTAATGGTAATGATAAAATGGAATCATTTATAACAACAACCACAAAATGTTAATGATAATGGTAATGAAAATGATACAAACATTTAATGGTGTTACTCATTGTAACCACAACAAACTGATAAAAATGATAATGATAATGGTAATGGTAATGATAAAATGGGATCATTTATAACAACAACCACACAATGGTAATGATAATGGTAATGAAAATGATACAATTATTTAATGGTGTTACTCATTGTAACCACAGCAAACTGATGAAAATGATAATGGTAATGATAAAATGGATTCATTCATAACAACAATCACAAAATGGTAATTATAATGATAATGATAAAATGGGATCATTTATAACAACAACCACAAAATGGTAATGATAATGGTAATAAAATGATACAAACATTCAATGGTTTTACTCATTGTAACCACAGCAAACTGATAAAAATGATAATGATAATGGTAATGATAAAATGGGATCATTCATAACAACAACCACAAAATGGTAATGATAATAATAATGATAAAGATGAATTTGAATAACAGCCACCACAATGAACTGATAAAATAATGATAATGGTTATGCTAATAGCAACGTTTATGATAAAATGGGATCAGTTATGACAACAACAACAACAAAATGATAATGATAGTAATAATGATAAAAATATAGTAGTTCTAGATAAATAGTATCACTCGACAGCTGCAACAAAATGATAATAGTAATACTTATGTTATTAGTAATGGTTATAATTAAACGGGACTAACATAATAACAACCACAACAAAGTAATAATGGTAATGAAAATGATAAAAAGTATAGTGGTAATGATAAATACTACCACACATACTAACAGCCAGAACAAAATGATATTATTAGCAATGATAATGCTAACTGTTTATAGTACGATAAAGTGGTACCATTCAGTAGAACAACAACAAAAAAATGATAATGTTAATAATGTTTACGTTGAGATTAACACAGTTTTGTAACAAAATGCACCGCCTTTGCTGAGCCAAAGTCAATATATATTAGTTACCAAACTCGTCATGTTCTGGGAAATGCTACACTGGGAAATCATTGTATATGTTACATGCCATGTTTTGTATTATGGTATAATATTGGAAACAGGATAAAATAAAACAGCAAATATTATAATATTTTATTGTTTTATTCAGGAAACCCAAATACAGTAAACCATAGAACATAAAAGCAGTCTTACAAAATTGGAAGCAACGTCTCCAAAATGACCTTTACAGTGTTGACGGGAACGTTAAACCTCAAATCAAACAAACAAATTTCTGCTCTAAAATATAGACTGTTGATACTCGTTAGAACCGCTTCGGTGAGGCGGTTCTAATTAGTACATGTACCACAATCTATATTTTGAGCAGAAATAAGAAAAGTATCACAATTTTTCATCTTATTTTTTTTATTTTTTGGCGATAAAGGTTACAATGTATTTATATAAGCGTGTTTTCATAATGAGATTCAGCAAATCCAGATGGACCTGTCGATTATGGCAAATTCTAACACAGCGCGCATATATAGGCAACGGAAAACAACTGTGTTTTATTCTACAACAAATCACGGCAAGGAAGAGCGTGACGAGTGACGTCATTAAATACTGCAAATTTATGACTTCATTAGTCGATTTCCTTGACGTTGGACGGTGTAACGTCATCGAAAACGAAAACGCATCGAAAACGTTAGAAAAAAGATATAAATGCATGTGTTTCAGTCGATAATTTTAGCGGAATTTCTTCTAACAATGGCGAAAAGTTGTGAGATTTTGAAGGAAACAACAACACTATTGCCGATTTTCAGCGTGTTAGAATCGAAATAGATCAGCTCTAGTCCGTGATTTGTTGAGTAATAAATCACAGTTTGTCGGTCAGTTGTAAGAAGACAAATCACGCGCGCTACGCGCTCGTGATTTGTCTGCTTTACAACTGACCTCCAAACTGTGATTTATTACTCAACAAATCACAGATAGAGCTGATATATTTCTTAAATAGAACTAGCGTCGGCGATATGCTTAAAGAGTTAGAATGGCCGCCTCTTGAGACCCTTTGTGAGCAGTCCTCTTTAGTTCACTTTCTTTCATAAGATACAATCTAGTACAGAGTCTATTATGGCCCTCGCCCATGGGGGCTTGACGAAATAGATTGGGCTGCACGATGCTTCCACGCAGTGTTGAAACTGACCGCATATGAGTACT